>NKCI01000289.1:0-39919 GCA_003946985.1 Fusarium duplospermum | reverse complement strand
GTTTGTCATTATGGTCTTTGGGGATTTGGACGGATGACAGGATACCCATGCACTTTTTGCAACGAAGCTGCCATTACATGAAAGAAAAGCACAAGGAAGGCACCAGAGGCATTGGGCAGTAATGGTTTTTTTTCTCATTTCGACCGTCTCTCAGTGGTAGTCTCGCAGCCCAGCCGACGATGCTCTTGGAGGATTAGACCTGTCTGTTGTTGTATGGCCTAGAGCCAGAAGAGGGAACATGCCCAGGCATGAGCCTTGAGGAAAAGGAAGAAGGCAGTGCGGAATGGTGGTGGGGGACTGTAGCGATCTTTTTTCTTTCTGTTTTTTTGTTCTCATGGGTAGTTGAAGGGCGTCAAGGTCAAACCTACGACGCCGTCACGAACGGTTGTATCATATATACATACATATAGCGATAGCCCGGCTCAGACCTTTGTGCGTCTAGCAAGTTGGGTAAAGAAAGAAGAACAAGAGACTCGAGCAGAGCTTGAGCTGACACGGGCATTTTCAAGTACATGTCATAACACAAGTATCATGGCCAAGTAATGAAGCAAGACAAAACTTTCGTATCGGATTCATGTCCAGTAGGTAGTATAGCTCCCACACACTCGTACAAGGTTCGCCGTGAGTCGTATAAAGATTAATAACTCCAGTTCCAAAGATTTCCCAGACTCCATTTATGCCTCCAGACGTCTACCGTGTCCTCTCGAATTCCACATGCCGGCCGTATTTCCCCCCCTTGAATTAACCCAGGACGAGCTCGTACAGGATAATGACGGAATTGACAAATATCAAGGGCACTAGGCGCAAGGTCAGTTTCATGCAGTTCTTTTTTTTTATAAAAGGGTCGGCAATGATGCTGGTTTGGTACACGGGGCTGACATACTCCTCATGATGGTTCGGACGCTGGCGATGAGGTGGATGATCTTGGCCTTGATGCTCGCGTCGGGACCTGAGCCGAATGCGGGATCGTACGAAGCGGGAGATAGGTTGACTGGGAAATTTTTTGTTAGAAGAGCTGCTTTATATGCGCTTCAGGCGGGCGACGTACTTCGAGCGAGGAAACGGTCTTCGGAGAGGACTGCGACGGCGTTGATGAGGAGGACGCAGACTGCGACAGGTCAGTACGGATGCGTCAGGGGGTCACGAGCAAGGCAATCGAGTCTAACCGTAGAGGAAGCTTCCAAAGAACCACATTGTGGGCGACTAAAGAGGGTGCAGAGACAGTAGAGGTTGTCGGCGCAGAAACTGGAGGGGGGAGGGAGGGAGTTGGCGATGATGTGTAACTATCTTTGGTACCTGGGTACCTTGGCTGCTGGCCTTCAAGTTGCAGCGAGTGCCTGCCTGCCCGGGTTGACTGTGCCACTGCCATGGTGGCTTGAACTTGATGCGGGGGATCAGTTGGGCCGATCCGACGAGCCCCTGAGGTGGAGACCAATCAAAGGTGGCCCAAGCTTGCCCCTTCCTCATTGAGAGAGCTCCAACTAATTACTATCACGGGCAGGTCAACTTACACCTGGAATCTGAGATTTAACACAACTCAGCCTTGATTAATTTCAATGCTATTGTTGATGCCACATTGAGCTGGAGCGCCTAAAAAAAAAAAAAAAGGCACGTTTTTGCTTCTCGCCTTCTCTCCGTCTATTTCAAGTCGTTCTTTTGATAGATCCAGCGTCAACCTTGCTCTTCATACAAAACCGCCTTCAAGATGAGGGCCCTTGGTCAGTATTGCTTCCATTTCTCCCCCCATATAATCTTCCCTCACATTCGTCCTGACTCCTTTGTTAACTCTCCTAGATATCTTACTTACTGGCCTCCTCATCTTGGCCCCCTTATTCCATCTCCTCGCGTCTCCCTACACCAAGGTCGAGGAGTCGTTCAACCTGCAGGCAGTTCACGACATTCTCATCTACGGGACCCCAACTCGGGATGTTCACCAGCGCCTCTTGGACACGTATGATCACTTCACGTTCCCTGGCGCCGTGCCCCGCACCTTCCTCGGTGCCGTGCTCCTCGCCGGTCTAAGCCAGCCCATCGTCGCTCTCGTCGGCTTCCAACATGCCCAGCTCGTTGTCCGCGGCATCCTCGCCGCAGCCAACGTCGCCGCCTTACTGACTTTCAAGAATGCTCTTAAGAAGGCGTATGGACCTGGCTTTTCGGGGTGGTGGGCTCTCTTCATCGCCAGCCAGTTCCACATTAACTATTACCTCTCACGCACCTTGCCAAACATGTATGCTTTTGGCCTGAGTAAGTCACCCATCTCTCAGTGATTGCGTCGGCTTCGCCTTGACTTACATGAACCAGCAACTCTTGCCTCGGCATTCCTTCTACCCCAGGCAAACCCTCAGATGGCTTCCATCCGGCAGAAGCAGGCCATTGCCCTTCTCGTCATCTCAGCCGCCATCTTCCGCTCAGAGGTGGCCATTCTCCTCATCACCAATGCCCTCTATCTCCTTGCCACCCATCGCATCTCGTTGCGCACCCTCATCATCGTCTTCCTAGGCTCCTTCACCACTGCACTTGCCGTCTCGGTGCCCCTAGACTCGTACTTCTGGCAGAAGCCCCTCTGGCCTGAGCTCTGGGGCTTTTACTTCAACGCCATTCTTGGGTCTTCCTCGGAATGGGGGGTTTCCCCCTGGTACTACTACTTCAGCTCAGCGTTGCCAAAGCTCTTGCTTAATCCTGCGGCACCACTCCTGATGATTCTCGCTCTTGTTCAGCCCGGCACCTCACGTGCTGCTCGAGACTTGTTGATCCCCAACATACTCTTCGTTGCCATCTACTCTCTCCAGCCGCACAAGGAGGCCCGTTTCATCTTCTACGTTGTTCCGTCTCTGACCGCTGCTGCTGCACTCGGCGCCAACTACATCGCCTTGCGTGCTGTCAAGTCCGCCTTGAACCAAGCGATAACCCTGGTCATCGTCCTCTGCACCATAGCTAGTTTCGGAGCCAGCCTTGTCATGCTCCTCTTCTCCTCCCTCAACTATCCCGGCGGCGACGCCTTGAGGGCGGTTTACGCCATCTCTCGCGACGATCCTTCTCCTATCGTCGATGTTCACGCTGATGTGCTAACCTGTATGACAGGCCTCACGCTCTTCGGGCAGAACCCCTTGGGATACCCCATCGCCTTTCCCATCAGCCCAGAGCCTGAGGCGACTTCACCTGTATTGCTGTTTGACAAGACAGAAAAAGGAGACCAGCTCCTCTGGCAATCCTTCTGGGAGCGCTTCGACTATGTTTTGGCCGAAGACCAAAGCAAGGTGCTCGGTGAGTGGCAAGTTCTGGGAGTTGTGATGGGTTATGATGGCATCGAGATCCTCAAGCCGGGGAGTCCAGCTGCTGGAGAGAACGAAGCGGGCCAGGAGGAAGGAAGGGTTTTGGGTCTAGGTGCTCGCATCGCCGCCATCAGGGGCTTTGTCAGAAAGTACACAGGTGGGTGGTGGATCGGTCCCCGAATGTCGCCCCGAATCCGAATCTTGAATCAAGGCAAATAGATGCATCACATAGGGAAGCTACTCCATAGAATCACATGAAATGAGGACTTGTAATTAAGGCTACACATCAATGCAATGCTTTTTTCGTACTTGCTATCGTTTCAGATAAAACCAAGGCAAAGGCGCGGTTCGTAAAACTCCAAACAAGGCAATGCCTACAGTATAAATCTCACCAAGAACCAGAACCAGAACCAGAACCAGAACCAGAACCAACCCCTAACCATAACCCAGACCTGACCCAGGCACCTAGTAGGTAGGTAACGCGACAGTTACAAAAAGGGGAGCCATGGCTTTCCCATCCCCCAACGCCGTGCACTTCTTCTTCCTCAATGCCTTTTCCATCCCAAAACCCCATGAGTTTCTCCCAACACGTATCTGGACCCGAAAGAGCAAACCCCCCTCGGAATAGGGGGGCCATGATTCCCATAGACAAGCTCGCAACCCAGAAAACAAAAATACTGCCCATCCATGCCAGGATCCCCTCTCGCCTTTCCCAACTTGAAGCTCCCCTCCCGTCAAGTGACCCCCCGAGCAAACTATAAAGTTGAAGCCTCCCATGCTCGGAATGCCCATGTCGCGTTCAGGGTGATTATAGCGTATATACAAGCGCGAGAAACATTGCCACGTCGAGTCGGCCGCGAGGACTTAAGACTCTTGCTCTGTGTCGCTGCCTTCATCCGTATCGTAGTCATCTTCGTCATCGTCGCTGCTGTCGGGGCTGGGCAGCTTGCCGTATCGCTTCTTGTACCGCTCCAGTTCCTTACGTTGAGCCGTCAGTTCGTCCAGGATATCAGTCATGGGCCCTCGGAGCTCGTCAAGCTCCTTGATGACGCCACCGCCAATAGCAAGGTGGCGCATTGCCAATGTTGAGATACACGTCTACTGAGTGTCAGTGGGTGCCATGATGCATACAGTTTCGGTTCCGACTCACCTCTATCCTGCTCACTTGATGTTCCATAAAGTTGATCAAGAATCGATCCGTCACCTCTCCTCCACGCTGTTTGATCCTTTCGAGCAACTCTGTCTCTGGAGATTGAAGACCCCCAGGGGCCTCGTCTCGCGGCAATTCCAACGAGCTGCAGAGCATCTCCAAGCGCAAGCTCACGCGCCACAGAGTCCAGATCATATCTGGGTCGAAGGTGAGCTCGGCTCCAGGAGCGAGGATCGCTGGTTTGTCGCCGCCGCCGCCTTCCTCTCGTCTCTCGTGCTGCTGGTGGAACTCGATACGTCCGGCCAGCGCGTGGGGGTAGAGCGAGTAGACAACTTCGGGATTTTCCAGACCCTTCAGCTTCTTCTCGCCCAGCTCCTTAACTTCGAAGCCTTGAGAAGTGAGGTGTTTCAGGTCCTTCCTGATGGCGGTGGCATACGTTTCGTCCTCAAACGAATCTTCGGCCTCAGAGGCGTTGCTCCGGTCTGTATCCTGGAAGTTCTCGAGACATCGCTGTATCTCCGAGATGAAATCAGTCGACACAGTGATCTGTCCTCCATCCGCGACAGCCGAGATTCGGGATGCCTTGTTGACCATGGGTCCAAAGTAGTCCATACGTCGGGTGACGGGGTCTGTTTCGCTCACGCAGTCTCCAAAATGGATACCCATTCGAACTGACAGACCCTTGAAGATGAGGCTATTGTCCTTGTCATACGCTGGCTGGCAGGACACCGAGTTCAAGACTTCAGATGGCCAGGGCAAATCGAGGAGCCCCGTCTGGACTGAAAATGTCCACAGCAAAGCAGATGTGGCTGTCGGGAACGACACCATAAAAGCGTCACCTTCAGTCTTGACCTCGTATCCACCAATCTTTCTCAACTGCCGACGCATGAACTCGTTGTGGAGCTTGATGGCTGATCTCATTGCGCTGGGATACATCTCCCACAGGGTTGTCGAGTTCTTGATATCAGTGAAGACGATAGACACGTTGCCTGTGGGCGCCGGGATCTCGGCCTCGAGTCGGTTGAGCGAGGAGTCGAGAACATCTGCCTTGCCTCTACGACCCCTTCTCGTCGAGAGAACTTGAGCCCCGTCGGGGATGCCGGATGGATAAAGGGACATGCTAGTAGTTCCGCGATGATTCCTGGACCGCTCCATCCGCCGCTTGAGATCAGCCACGCTAATCATCATGACCATAATTTTGCCCGAGGCGCCATATGCAATGGCGAGGTCGCGGAGCTTCTGAGCCGCTCTCATGAGGTCACCACGCTCTGCTCTCGCAATGTCAGTGACTAGGCCAGGAGACAAGTACTCCCACAACTCCCTGGTTGCTATCAGGATGATATCGTCCGTCTCCTTGAGAGTCATGTTGCTGACGTAGGGCGCCGCCTGCACGGCTGGCATCAGATCAACATAACCAAAGGCGCGTGACACCGAGAGAAGGTCGTTCAACCTGCCATTGCGAGAAACCCATCCACCAGCTTCACGAATGCGTGATCGTTCGCTGGGCTCAGCAGGGTCATGCTTGCGAGTCAGCATCTTGTGGGTGCCGTCAGTCTGGATCACCATGGCCTGGGCATCGCCCACGTTCGCAACGTATAGTTCTGTGCTCTGGAGATAGACCACGGTGGCAACACCGCCCGAGTTGAGATCCTCCTTGGTCAGAATCACGGGCTGGCCAGAGCCCCTATGCACTTTGAGTGGCCGTTCTTCCGAGTGCTGGATAGCGATTGTGACCAAGTCCTTGTTGAGCGCGAGGAATGCACGCCGAAGAGCGTCAATCGGGGTCTCCTTGGACTGCGCCTTCAGCGACTTCAGCTCCAAGGCAAAAATGTGGCCGAAATTCTCGTGGAGATACTTGGCAATCTTGGATCCTCCACTGGAGAGAGCCTGTCCGTCAAACAAACCCAGGAGCATCTCAGTCTCGGAAGCATTGAACCTCGGTACCACCAAGTCGACGGTAGACAGATGTTCATGTTTGCCAAGGGTATCGGCCATACCGTAAGGCAGGTGGCCGGCGAGTGATCCCGAGGTGCGCACACGCCTGTCCTCACTCTGGTCGGGGATGCTTGGTTGAGTAAGGGTAACATCCATAAGACCCAGGATGCGCAGGTTAAGCAGACGGCTGAAATCTGTGTACTCCTCACGATCGACAACCCCGGGTCCACTCGGGCCGTATGTTGTCTGCTTGATCTCCAGACGCTTGTTGCCAGAAAGGTTCAGGTACCGCAAGTTGGGGTTGAGGTTCCAATTCCAGTCATATGGCACGTTAGAAATGTTGTATTTCAAAAAGTTGTTGCCGCAATCAAGCACGGCAAGGTTCTTAGCCCGAGAAATGTCGGCAGGCAGGTTGGTAAACTTGTTGCCGTTGATGTAGAGCGCCTGAAGGAGACTCGACTCCTCCAAGTCATCTGCCGGCAATGTCGTGAGTCCATTGCCAGACAGATAAAGCTCGACAAGCTGCGGCCACCTCTTCATCGACCTCTGTGGCATGTCACTGATGTCTTCGTTGTATGAGAGGTTGAGCACCTTGAGCTCTGGGAGCAGACTGATCTGCTCGAAAATATCATCGTCAAGACGGTTGTCGGCCAAGTAGAGATTTCGAAGAGTTCCGGCAAAAGTGTTAGTAAACCTAGATGAGGAATCCTTTCTGGGGTTGGCCGAGGACGTTGTCACTGATGGTGCAGTCGTTCTCGATACGACCGACGTCTTCCTGCCACCCTTTCCATAGACAGACACTACAGAACTCTTGCGGTCACCAGCTAGGGGAGACGGGCCGACACTGAGAAGTGTGCTCGAGTTTTGGCTTGGCCTTCTCTCATCAGAAAGTTCCTCTGAGCTCGGTGTGGCCGACAGCGTTCCAAGGGGAGCGGCTCTCCCGTTAACGGGGGGTGGCGCCGGCTGCGATTCCTCGCCGGGTATCCGCGGCGCTCGGGAGGCCGGCGCAGGGAAGTGTTCGAGGACGTTTGAGGAAGCGTTGAAAGTCTCGAGTCTATTCGCCCACCAGAGCTCCATGGGGAGTTTAGAAATGTTGTTTCCTCGCACATTGAGCACTCTCAGCTCATTCAAACAACCGATCTGGGCCGGCAGTTCTCCCACCGAATTATTGGCAATGCTGAAATGCTCAAGCCTGCTAAGAGTACCGATCTCTTGGGGTAAAGAGACAAAGTAATTTTTATCCAGGATCAAATGCTCAAGATTGATCATATTCGCAAAGGACGAATCAATACTGGCCAACTGCGCATTCGAAAGGTTCAGTGTCTTGAGTGTCGGGACTGGTGCCACAATCTCGAACTTGTTCAGAGGGTTCGAGTTCAACTTCAGCTGGCGAATCGACTCAAACTGTCCCACAAAGGACGAGACGCAGTTGTGATCGGCGGATAGGATCTCCAGTTTCGGAAGTTCAGAGATGATGTCGATGCTTGTGATGCCGTTGTACTTGATGTCAAGCTCGCGCAAACTAACCAGCTGTCTGAACGAAGCAGGCATGGCGTGTGTCAGTCTGTTGTTGGTAATCAGCAGTTTCTCCAAATTTTGCAGGCCGCTGATCTCCGGAGGAAGGGTTGCGATGCCGTTGAAACTTAGGTCGAGGTCAACCAAGCTCGGGAGGTTGCACAGGAATAGGGGGAATTTATCGAGAAAATTAGAGGAAATGTTGAGAGAGCGGAGTGATAGGTATGCTCCAAAGTAAGATGGTATGTGCTTGAGTCGGTTGTTGGCAAGGTTCATCTTGAGAATCCCTGTCAGAACATTGAGTTCAGCATGTTCCAACTGCTCCAGACGATTATTGGCAACGTCCAGGAAAGTCAGCCTGTTGGCCCGGCTCAAACTTGGCGGTAGCTTCCTGGCTTCGTTGTTGTTGAATTTGATGTCTCGAAGATGCTTGCAAGACTGGATAAAGTCTCGAGGAACGTCAAGCGACAGGTTGCGCGAAAGGTTCAGCGAGATGATCTCTCCGGCCTTGGAGTATAAGGATATAGGGATAGTGATGAGGTTGCGGCCAGAAAGGTCAACATAGTTGAGCTTCTGGGCTCGAGCTAGACCCATGTCAGTGGTCTTGGCGTGGAAGTCGCTCTCTCGTGCCGACAAAAACATGAAGCGGCAGAGGTAGCTATTGTCCTCTCGGCCAAGATCCTCAATCCTGTCCTTCTCCTCGTACCCAACCTGTTGCAGGAGACGCTTCTGCATCAGCAACGGTCTCTCAGGAGGCGTCAGCACCCGAATGAGGTCATGCTTCTTCAAGATGATATGGTAATTCTCCAAGCCATCAACCACATATGTCTTCTTGATGACCTGTGAGATGACGTCCGTGACGCTCGAGTCCAAGGACATGGAATGTGTTGAGAAGGTCCCATCTGAGCGAAAGATTCGGATGCAGTACGGCGCCGTCTTCTCCTCTGGCCGAGGGGGGCTCCCAATTTCGTCGAGATCAGGCCCGTGATATGAGTTGTCTTCCGTATTACGCCGCACCGCCCAACTATCCGGGGCGTCCCATCGACCCTTAGGAGCTATCGATACCACCGAATCGGTGCGGTCTGCTTCGATATTGTTCACAAAGCTAATGTCCATTGGTGTGAGAGGTGGAGGCTTGGTCAAGATTCCCTCCATATCGTTCAAATTCGTGTCAAGGTGGTAAATTTTGTCGGGATCATTACGATCTGTCGGGCCAATCGATTCGTCAACATAATCATGTGGTCTGTGAGATCGTCCCTTCTTGGAGAATGGGAACTTGTTGTTGAAGGTTGCTGCGCCCCGCGTCCCAGGTCGCGAATCTGGAACATCGCTCTGGTCTCCAGGGCCAAACGTCCCTGAGAGTGGTAATACTGAAGGTGATAGCTCTGGCCGGTGGAGATCGGGTTTTGAGGATTTGGGTTGCAGGGACCTTGTAGATTGGGGTAGATCGCGGAGCCTGGCGGTATCTTCCTTGTCCTTATGATGTCTTCGAAACCGTCCAAGCAATCCACGTTTGCCGTGGTGGCCAGGTGAGGTCTGTCCATCCAACTGACTGGATTTCGAACCCCATGTCATTCCTCCACTCCTAGTACTGGGTGTAGGGCTCTGCCCTCTTGATCTCGTTGAATACATGGCGACGCTGCCAGCTCCTCGATCGCGCTGAAGTTGTGTGCCAATGGCTGTGTCGTCCCTACTTAGAGTTGGTCGCAAAGTCCGGGGATCATCGTTGCTCTTGTGGTGTCGGTGATGGCCGGGCATATGCACTATGGAATGGCCGGACCTCGACGAGGAGGATGTCTTTGGCGGGACCTGCGAGGATCCGTCGTTTACGTATCGATCTCGATCGGGGCCAGTCAGGATATCTCGTACGGGCGCTTCGCCATATCGCGCAATGTCCTATTCGAACGAGGTTAACCAGTCAACTCTGGCAAGCAGGAACGCGTCCGGGAAAGCATCGGGATCTAGAAATGATGCGAAACAGCACAAGGGAGGGAAATTGGAGAGGAATGAATCGATCGCGGACCAGGCCAGTGGGGGACATGAGTAGCTAGGGCGATGAGACAGAGAGGCGCATGGCGGACGTACAGTGTTGTCCTGATACAAGAACGGCACCACCTCTGGTGCTGGAACGGGCGTTCTTGGTCTGGATGATGACGGAGAACCATCTCTAGTATGATCAGTAGCATTGGAATAGTTGCGATCTCTGTGTGTGGGGCGACTGTGGCTGTATGAGCGCGACCGCTGGTCCCTGCCCACGAGCGAAGTGGGTAGGCTGCTCTCGGAGCTATCGCGCCCAGGGAATTCCTCGCCAAAGAAGCCCTGCAACTTACGCAAACCGCCACGGCTCACGCTTGTCTTGGAGCCCTGGCTGCTCGCGGTGAGGATGCTGGCGGCGGATGGACGCCTGCCATCAAAATATGAAGCATCCGGGGAATCGTGAGACGCGGCGACCTGGCGGTGGTTGGGAGGAGGATGGCCCGGGGAGAGCTGGGAGGCGAGGGACAGATTGTCGCTCGAGTCGTTGTAAAAGCTGGTCGGCATGGTGGAGGATGGTGTGGAGGAACCGTTATGGTTCATCCACGGAGCAATGTGAGGGTTGGGGCTGGCGGTTGGCGGGTTGTGCTGAATCTGAGGTATTCGTGTCTCGAGAACGGCAAGCTCGCGTCGGTAATTGGTGAGGTCGCTCATGCGACGGTCTTTGGATGCGACATTGGCGATGCCGCGGGCGGCGAACGAGGTGGCAGTCGGGGAGACCTGATGATCATCCTTGGAGGAGGACCTGAGAGGACGCAGGAAACCGTTAGCTGGCAGACGGGAGGCGGCGGGAGCGGGAGGCGAGATGAAGGTCAGACGAGCGCCGACGAGCAGGGAGAACGGGGGACGAGGAGGGATGAACACGGGCACGGGAGGCAGCATGGCGGGACGGACGACTCACCACTGGTTCATCAAAGAAGCATTGTCATCGGCGCTGGAGCGAGCAGGGTGAGAGTGCCAGCGAGATGTGGAGGGGAGGGTCCAGGTTGAAGTGGAAGCTGAGGAAGCTCCTGGCACAGCGGGAGCGGCGGCAGCGGAAGACGGAGCTGGAGTTGGAGTGGCAGTGGCAGTATGGTCCGGATTGGGAGTAGGCGAGTGAGTGGGAATGGGAGTGGAGGTGGCAGAGGCGGGAGCAGTGGAGGAGGCGGCAGTGGCAGTAGACGACGACAAGGACGAAGAAGGCTTCACGGTGACGGCCGAGTGGGTGCTGTCGTCGGTGCTTGTGCTAGAGCTCGTGATGGAGCTGATGCGATTGCCGGCCTCATTCCTGGTCATGGTCGCCGGGGCGTAGATGGCGTTGATGGCAGGGCCCTAGGCCATAAGGTCCGGATGAGGACAGCACGGGGCAGCTGAGAGCATACGCGGTGGAGAGAGCGGCGAGGGCCAAGGTTGGTGGACTGGATGGGGAATTAGGATGGGATGGGTTTGGGGTGCGAGTCGAGCGAGCGAGCGAGCGAGCCCAGTCGCAAGGGCTGGCGGGCGGGGGGCGTCCAGATACGGAGGGCAAAGGTAAATGATGCTTGGTTATAGGGCTGCCGGAGCGGAAATGAGAAGCGATGCCTGTTCAAGTCATGTCTCGAAGAGTGGCCAAATGGAACGGGGAGCGGAAGAGGGAAACAGATGACGGTATCTCGAGTTTATGCGGTGATAGAGACGGGAAGGCTGAGCTGAGGTTAGGTCGCCGAGGAGGAGTTGCGGTACGGTTAGGTTGCTGTAGGTTGCGGAGGAAAGCTCACTCAAACAAACGGGATTGCAGGCAAACGCAAATGCAGCCAGCGAGCGCCTGCTGCTGTTAGGTCCATCGCCCAACATGGAATTAAGCGTCGACGATGCTGGCTGCTTTGGTCGAGGGGGCGCTAGCTAGTTGCTGGTACGGGCTGCTGCACTGTACTGGACTGGACAGTGTGCATGGAGCACCTACCGCCGCCGCCCGGGGGATGGCGACCGGGGTGTGGGAAGAGAAAAATGATGGACGGTGCTTGCTTGGGGGGTCATGACGATGATGGTTGGCTGGTTGGGGCTGGTCGGTCGAGATGGGATGGGATCCACGAGCCTGGAGGGGAGCGCGCGAGCAGTGAGGGGACCGACCAGGAGGGGAGGGGGGGGGGGGCTTGCTTGACTGGTGCCGACAGACGTACCTAACCAAGGTACCGCTAGGTGACACCTGAGCAGAGATTCAGGTGTACCTGAGCGACCGAGGAATGGTGCCCCGTCTCTGGAAGCGATATTGTTGATCTTGATCTAAGGGGAGATGCGATGGGGTTGCAGAGCTTAATTGCTACCACGCGGCAGCCAGGGAGGGTTTCCTCTGACTCGGGTGCCGCTCGCCAGGAACGAACCAAGCAGGCGTCGGGCGCAAAAGATGCACCGCTCGAGGTCACGACAGGTCGGGCAAAGTCAATAGCATCGAATACCTCGGCTCAGGTATCGCCAAGTAGCGACCTTGCAATCGGGCGACACAGGCGCGGCATGGCACGTACCACCACTCACTCAAGTAGAGCTCCATCTCCATGCCTTCAGTTGTCCATTGCCAGCAGCAAATTCCACATGGGTTTAGTAGAGATATACAATATGGAGCTTTAGACTATCTATCATATGTTGAGATCGGCTTCAATAGGTAGAGAACTGCCCTTCTTTGACTCTCCCAATCTCGCTCTAATCAGACCGAGCTTCCAAGCCCCAGTGTGCGAATCCCCATGTCCACGCCAGCCAGGTACGAGATGGATTGATTCGCAGCCCATCGTCAGAAAAAAAAATCAAAATTCCATCAAAAGAGACGGCCCAGCTAGCCCGTTTGCAGGCTGGCACTGGCTGCAAGGCTCCATATCATCATGCACCAAGAGGGGACGGCCCATGCTCCGCCCGGGCTCAGGGTCTTTAGTTGGGGAGCTATCGTTGCTTTTTCTGGATAGGTTGGATCCCCATGGGATTTTCAACTTGAGGATTTTCTCATTCTCTCTTCACTTTCACTTCCTCTGCAGGCAGGGGTGTCTTGTCCTCCAGCCTCTTCATTGAGAGGAAAGAGGGCTCTCACGTGTGTCACCACCTCTGTGCCCCGGTCGGTGACGCTGTAACGTTGAGTCCTCCGTGACAAGGGGGATCCTTTCATGTGGGTAGGTTGTCATGTTAGTCGGCGCCTTGACATGTACAGTCTGAAGCTGGTATGGGAATGGATGGACCGAGATAAAGTAGAAATATGGCTGCCTGCCCTGATGAGCCATTATATGCAACTGGAAAAGCGCAAACCCTCCACAATCCAGTCGGGTCCCTCTGATCCCGCTGCAGTCAGCCAGCCCAGCCCAGCCCAGCCCTATCTCCGCTCATCTGTCGAGGGAGAAACACAATGGCGCGACTGTATCGTGTCGTTTGTGTGTGTTTCGTAAGGGCAAGGCCCATCCTTTGATGTGACTCTGGTGGAACCTGACACTGTCTCTTGGCCTTTTCCCCAGTCGTCTCTTCTCTCGTCCTACTGTCCCTTTTCAGTCTTCATGTTCGTCCGGTGCAGCAGCTGCATATCCGTTGGTCGTACACACGCTACCTAACACCACAAGGTACGGAGTAATATTCGCGTCATGTCCCTTGGGCGATCTGTGCATCCTCTCTCTCTTCTGCTGGCCCCAGACGGTCAACGGCAGATGGAGGGCTGGCAATACGGATATCCCGTATGTACATGATTGCACGGATCCCAGTGCGGCATGCAGTAAGATCCTGCATCTGCTGGTCCTTTCGCAACCGGCAGATGGGTTTTATTATTGTACATTATTAGACGAGCCGTTCAGCGGAACGTGGCAGCGGGGGAGGTGATAGACGGGAGGGAGATCTGAATCACCTGTCAAAGCTTGCTGTATGCTTGATTCCGCCGAGTGAAGGTTTCATATTGCTTTACCCCATAGGTATGGAGGGGATAGATGCTGCAGCCCTACCAATGATATGTAGCTCCTGGTGGTGTTGTCAACACCGCCACTACAATACCCTCAACCACAAACTACATAGTACTCCATCCTAGCCTGCTTCATACGTACTTGGCCCGCAGCCGATCTTGAATCTCTGTCGCACCCTCAGCTTCAGGTTGTTGGTTTTGAAACCCGAAACCACGAATAATAATACTCGTCCCAGTATGGTCTATCTGACGCGGACTGTGCGTTGGCCCAGAGGGCCTCGCTCTACATGAGACCTTGGTGCATTCTGTCTAATATTGCCACACAGTCTCCATTGGCGGCGACCGCCCGCAGCATGCAATAAGTTGATCACGAGAGACGGCTCGGGCCCTCGCATATCTACGCTCCAATGAATGACTTAAACATGGCTCTTTTTCTGCGAGAGCAGCTACCGAACAATTTACCCTGGAGGGCTGGCCGATCCATCGATCTGCATATATTCGCCGGGAAATACTCCGTGACACCCTATTAATTAAGACGCAAGATGCCGCCGCCATCCTCATCCACTCTCTCTATTGTTCCACTACAAGCTACCTGCCTGCTGCGAACTCTTCACTAAGCGGGCGAAACGTCGTGTGACGAAGCCACCTCCACTGCGGAAACACCACAATTCCACGGACCCCGCAAGGTTGATGTCACCTGCAGAGGAATGATATAGAAGCACCAATTGCGAGTCAAATACCCAGTTCCAGGATAAAAAATATCAAGGTCAGAAACATATTCAGTTACTAGAATATCGACGGCGTGTTCGTTTGTTAGCTGTGAGTATCAAGCCCCTTATCAATAGCCTCAATGTAGCCGCTGACGTCGTTTTAAGCATATTTACAACAAGAGCATCCGCAAAACATCAGGCTGTGGGCCTCATAAACCAAGACATAGACAATCATCATGGGCAGCTCAAACCAGAACCCCCGTGCCTGGTGGAAGGAGAGTTCGGTATACCAGATCTACCCTGCATCCTTTCAAGACTCGAAAGGCACTGGAGTGGGCGACCTCAAGGGCATCATATCCCGTGTCGACTACCTCAAGAACCTGGGCGTTGACATAGTATGGCTTTCACCAATCTTCAAAAGCCCCCAGGTTGACATGGTACGTTTCTGTTCTGGTCCATGGATGCCAATGTCATGACCTAGTGATGCTAACAACAAAGCAAGGGTTACGACGTCAGTGACTATGAGGCCATTGACCCTCCATACGGAGACATTTCAGATGTCGATGTCCTCAAGGACAAGCTCCATGAGCGAGGAATGAAGCTAGTCCTTGACCTAGTCGTCAATCATACCAGTGACCAACACGAATGGTTCAAGGAGTCCCGCAAGTCCAAGGACAACCCATACCGTGATTGGTATGTCTGGCGACCAGCAAAGTACGATGCAGATGGGAACAGACAGCCCCCGAATAACTGGAAGGGCCATTTCCAAGGTGAGGCCCCCCCGGATGCTGCCAATCTGTACCTCCAGCTTACACTTCTTCAAAGGAGACACATGGGAGTATGATGAGACTACAGACGAGTACTACCTGCACCTCTTCTGCAAGGAGCAGCCGGACCTCAACTGGGAGAACCCAGCGGTCCGGAAAAAGGTCCACGAGATCATGCGCTTCTGGCTCGACCGGGGAGCCGACGGCTTCCGCATGGACGTCATCAACTTTGTTAGCAAGGACCAGGCCTTCCCCGACTCGGACCAGACCGTCCTCCGCGGCCACGAGTTCTACGCCTGCGGCCCGAGATGCCACGAGTACCTCAAGGAGATTGGCGAGATTCTGCAGGAGTACGATGCTTTTAGCGTTGGCGAGATGCCATGCGTTCATGATGAGCGTGAGTTGATCAAGGCTGTGCGTGCTGACCGTGGGGAGCTGAGCATGATTTTCCACTTTGAGCTGTAAGTCAACCCCATCACTCTGTACCATCACCTAGAGGGACTGAACATGATGTAGGATGGACCTTGACCACGGTCCAGGGGGCAAGTTTACGCCCAGAACCTGGAAGCTGTCAGAGCTCAAGGCCACCACCCACAAGTGGCAGAAGTTCATGTACGACAACCAGGGCTGGAACGCCCTGTATCTAGAGAACCACGACCAGCCTCGATCCGTCAGCCGCTTCGTCCACGATGATCCCCAGAATCGTGTCGCAAGCGCCAAGCTGATCGCAGTCTTCCTCGGCTTCCAGTCGGGCACGCCCTTTATCTACCAGGGCCAGGAGATTGGCATGACTAATGTGCCCAAGGACTGGCCCCTGGAGGAGGAGTCCAAGGACATTGACTGCCTCAGCCATTGGAAGTAAGTAAAAGAACCTAGACAACAGGCACCCCCCTAGCTGACACTTAGCTAGTGCCAACAAGGACAGCGCCGATGCCGCAACTCTCGATTCCTACAAGGTCGAGTACCAGCTCAAGTCTCGCGACAACGCCCGAACCCCTATGCAATGGGACGCGACCCCTAACGCGGGCTTCACAAAAGCTGGCGCCACGCCCTGGATGCGTGTCAACGACAACTACCGTGAGATCAATGCGGCCTCGCAGACGTCGGACCCGGACTCGGTGTACCACTGTTGGCGCCGTGTGCTCGAGAAGCGCAAGGAGCACGTCGACATCTTCGTCTACGGAGACTTCCAGCTGGTCGACGAGGCGCACGAAAAGGTGTTTGCGTACTCCCGAAAGGCCGACAACGGCGATACTGCGCTCGTCGTGTGCAACTTTGCGGCCGAGACGGTCTCGTGGACTCTGCCCGCCAAGGTCAGGGAGGTGTTGATCAGTCCTACCGGGAGGACCTTGGAGGATCTGAATGGTGGGGAGATTCAGCTTGCTTCTTGCGAGGCCATCGCAGTTCTCCTGTAATCAGAAGCTAGAAGAAGCACCAAGTGTAGCCTTGACCTCAAACAGCTCCTAGATAGTTCAGAGAATGACCTTGGTATTCGTGGAATCGTGTCCACCACTGCTACATCTAGTGACATTAGAAGTTCTAAAGCAATCATCGCTGGTACCAAGTGCAAACCAGAGTCCAAACCTTGCACGCCATGCTACACCTCGGTGACAGTTGTTCCCTTACATCCGAAATCGCGTCATACCTCTTCATGTATCATCTCACCGACAGCTTTGCTCTCCTCCATGATCTCCCTCGCCTCCGCGGCAGACACATCCATGTCCTCCATGATGAGTTGGACAGCAAGCTCGGCAACCAATACAGACTGAATGAAAGCCGCCGATCCACGTCCGGCAATGACATGGTCGCTCACGGCCTTTTCCATCAACAGCTCGCTGAACTCCTCCACAAGGTACTCTTGCATGAGCTTACCACCCCGCGGACCGTAGTACCCGGGGTTCAGGTTGCCTTCCTTCTTGAGTGATCTGCCTTGACCGGTTTCGATCTTTTCCGCCAGAATATCACGGAAGTGTGACCTTTTGCCGTCAATGACCCTCGATAGGTAAGCTCGGTGATCGCCAAACCGGCGTTCCAGCCTTTCCCAGTCAACATGGGGGTAGCCTCGTTCGCGCCATGTTTCCATGGCCGTCTCCTTCTTGTGCTTCTCGCAGAACCTTTTTTGCATGTGCACAGTCAATAGCTTCTTTCCCTTGGAGTATTCCTTCAGGGCGATTTCTGATACCAACTCTTGACACCATGGGCACTTCGTTAGTCCGCTTTCAAGACCCTCTTCCTCCTGGACTGGCTCGTCCTTGACAGACTCCGTGTCACTGGAATCCGTATCTAAGAGAGTTCTTGTGCTTCCAAACCCACTGGGGTCATCGATCTCGATTGGTACGATGAACGTTGCACGCTCAATCTTGAGTGGTGCTTCTTTGGCCTTCTTTCGTGCTTTCTTCTCAATTAGTTTTCTACTCCAGAGTGGTTTACTTTGTTGTGAGGAGGATGATCTCTGGCTGAGATCGTCGTTTTGTGAGAGTCTGAGCACCCCGCCCTTTGTCGGCGAGGGAGAAGATTCCTCCTTGGGAATAGGCTTTATCTTCTTTTCCTTTTCTGGAGTATCGAATGAATCCCCCGGCGCGGTCTTCAACTTGGCTTTGCTCGTTTTCTTTGGGGTACCGAGGGTGTCGTCTGGTAGCTCTTTGAACTTGGCCTTGCTTGACTTCTCAGGGCTGCTCCATAGCCCGGATTCGTCTGCATCGCGAATCACGTTTTTGGAAGCCTTTGTGGAATCTGATTTCGAGTTAGTGACATGATGAGATGTGGTCATCGAGCGCCCAAACCTTTCTTTGCTTGAGTGCTCTGTGATCTCTTTGACACTTGAGATCCTTGAGACCCTTGCGAGCCCCTGCCCTTCGAGCTATACGTCGCTTTGGACTTTCTAGTCTTGGTAAAACCGCATTCGTCCTTAAGAAAGCTGGCTGAGCTGGAGGGGCTTGTCTTCGCCGGAGCAGATTCTTTGCTGATCGCTAGCTTTCTTCGTTTGGTGCTGGAGGATGATGCCTCATCGCTATCTTCGCCCACGGAGTGTTTTAGGCCTTGACGACTGGAGGCTTGTCTATTACCTTTCCGAGGTGCATTGGTGCCTTTGGGGAATCGTGTGCGCTTCATATCACCCCGGTCTGGCTCATCTAGGTCAGAATCCTCGGCAGGAGACTGGCGACTGGTGCTTTTTGACACCAGTTTCAGTAAAGAGGCCTCGGGGATGTCATCCTCGCTGTCAGAAGCTAAAGGCGGAGCAGAAACATCTTCGATGGACTGTGGTTCAGGACTGCTCCGGATTTTGCCTCCGATTTGACGGAGAAGCGGCTGGGGACGTTGGTTTCTGTTCAAGCCAACCATCCTGGCGCCGGTCTCTCCTGATCAACCTTCCCGAGAAAGCTGATGCTGGTGGCGAGAAGAGGCAATGAGAGTTACCTTTGGTGTTGTTGCGACGGAGACGGCACTCCTGCCACAAGGAATGATAGGCCGTCGATGTCCGGGTTGGTTCTGCGAGATACACGAGAAGAAATGCGTAGTCTAGAGTCCTTGTAGAAGAGCAAGATGAGATAAGAAGAGCAAGGTGATCAGAAAGAAAAGCGAACTGAAGGGCGAAGACTTGAGTTGCAGGGGGCTCATTCACTCATGGCGTTGATGTGCATGCATGGTTCATTGATGAGGGAGGTTCAGGTTGGTTTGCCGGCCAAACGCGTACACGCGCGGCCCAGGCAATTCAAACCCCCGCTCCGTACCCGGCAGCTTCCTGCCAGCTGTCAAACGATGCGAGCTTGGGCACTGTATACACTTGCTGAGCACCTGGGATTAGCGCTGTGTGTGCACTAAAGTCGCTGGGGTTCAGGGCGCGGGGGCAGCCCACTTGAGCCCCGGCCGTGCTCCAATCTGAAAGGGGGAATTTCCGGGCCGTTTGGTTGCTCGTTCGTTGACTGCGCGACCTCCATCACCTCGCCTTTGACATGACCCTTTAGACCTGGGGCGCATCTAGAGAAAACTGGTCTGCGCATCTGTCTTGCCGACGGCTTTGAAGCTGAGAACGTCACATACTCGCTCCATTCTCTGATCATGGCCCTGAACCGGAAGTATGCGGCCCTTCCAGATTTGGTGAGCTCCTAGAACTACCACCAGCTGCTTCGCTCTAACTGTTGGGCTAGGATTCGGCTCCAGATATCTACGAAACCCCTGAACTTACAGACGACAACTCTACGGTTCCCGTGAGCTCGCTCATCTTATCCTCTGTCTGATCTTGCCCTCACAAGCTTTAGACCACCGCCGCTCGGACCCATTCTGATGATGAATTCTACGATGTGGAAGACGATACCCCTGGCATCTCGCGATCCCGTCTACGAATAAACGAAGCACGCTCCCGCTTCCTACCGGCAAACGTTGACGCAAACGGCGTGGACTTTTCGGACCGAGTTGATGGGAAACGAAAGTCATACAAAACTTCGAGTCGGAGGCAACGCATTCTCCAGGACGGCACCGAAGAGCTGGGCGACCTTTCTGACGATGACGATGACGAGAGCTTGGAACGGCGCATTGCTCGCCTCAAGCGTGAAGTTGAAGAGGCAAAGGACGAATATGCGAAGCGAAAGGCGGAAGCCTCAACGCAGGCAGACACCGATGCTGCCAAGGACGACGACAGACTGACCTCTCTGAGCCAAGTCCTCGATGAGATATCCAAACCTACAGGACGTCGAGTTACTACCCAAGCCTCCAAGGCAGTCCTATCTATGAGCCAGGAAGAGAAGCCCGATCTATCGACAGGAGACGACGCTACGTACACTGTGACATACGCACCGACATATGAGCAAAGCCACGCTTTGGCCAAGGCAGCCGACTTTGACCGTCGGTTGTTGATGCTGGAAAAGGGCTTGGGGATTAACGCCTCGCTGATGCCGGAAGCCGACGTCAATGGGCTTCCCCGAGCCATTCTGCCCACGCTGGATTCTATGAACAAGCAGATTTCTACACTTGCCGAGGCTTCGACAGCCAACCTCGACACTATAAGTCGACGAGTCCGCACCCTGGTCCAGGAACAAGACAAGCTCAACGACTCCCGAGAGAAGGCCAAGTCTCTAAGGGAAGAGCTTGGTCGGGGCGCCCCCACGGCTCCAGCCGAAGAATCCGAGCAAGAGGCCAAGATCAACGCCCTCTACGGCATCTTGCCTACGATCGAGAATCTAACCCCTATCCTACCGCCCCTTCTGGACCGATTGCGATCCCTGAGAGCGATTCACGCGGATGCCGCGACAGCAAGCGATACGCTGAGCCGTATCGAGCAGCAGCAGACGGAGATGGCTGCTGAGTTGAAGCAGTGGAATGAGGGACTTGTCAAGATCGAGGCTGCCATGAAGGAGGGTAGTGTTTCTATCGAGACCAACAAGAAAATCATGGAGGAGTGGGTGAAGGACCTTGAGGAGAGGATGGAGGATTTATGAATAATGATGCATTGGTCAGATACCCTATTAAACAATTTTGTGATAGATGAGCAGAGTCATATTAATGAAGTTCATCTAACAATTCCTCAAAGCTGCCTGTGATTAGATGTTTATCAATGAGCCCGTCTTTGTATGTAAGACGCTTGGATGCTCAAGAAGACGGCCAACGCCACAGTGGCTGGTGTCACCTCACATGGAATTCAACCAAAGGCCGGTTCCGCGGATAATAGTTAATACGAACCACAGAACCAACCGCTGGCCGCTTCGGCTGCTGTGGTGGGGTAAGGGCTTGAGCACACGAAAACCCTGACAATCTCACCAAAAAAGTTCACCCCCAATCAAGCCCCAATCTCCAGCTCACGTCCGCGACCACAGCCTATCCACCAAATTTCCTCACAGTACGGCGACAATCCCCTCCCCGATCCCACGCGCGCGAGTCCCCTCAGCTCACAAAATCCATCCAGGTCGAAAAAATGGACGCCTCCAAGCAGCCCGTCAAGCTCGTCAAGGTTACCCGAGTCCTCGGCCGAACCGGTGCGTCGTCCCCACGATCTCGAATTTGATGGCAAAAACACAACTTGGGAAATTTTTGTATATCGATGGAGGAACAACTATCTGACATGCTGGATAGGTTCTCGTGGTGGTGTGACTCAGGTCCGCGTCGAGTTCATGGACGACCAGTCCCGATCGATCATCCGAAACGTCAAGGGCCCAGGTACGATATACAGCGAAGCACCCTTCCTCCCCTACGGATGAGGGAGGCTTCAAGGAGCAAGTGAATAGTGTTGGTGCTGACATCTACAAACTCAGTCCGTGAGGACGACATCCTCTGCCTGCTCGAGTCTGAGCGTGAGGCCCGGCGGTTGCGATAAATGTGCCTTCTGGGGAGCAACAAAGGTGGTGGTTTCTTGGACGGACGACGGATGGATGATGGTCTTTGCATGCTATAAGGCGCGGGCGCGCCTTGTACTGGGACATTGCCTGGGGCTGCGTCACCCGCACCCCAGTTTCATTTGTTAGAAGGAGTCACGGATCTGGCATCGCGAAATCCAGAGAGCAATTCTTCTGCAGCATGGAATCCGACTACTACGAAAAGTGAAATTATTTTTGGGCTCTTTCACGTCCCTCCTCCGTCCTCGATACATTCAGGCAGCACTTGGTCTTTGAAATCGACACACGTGTTACGACGACTACATTTACCGCATTATTTGTCTATGACTGTTGACATTGCAATAGGAATTCCGTCTGCTTGTTATGGGGCTAACATCGTCATTCTTCAATTTCGCTTCACTGTGATATCGGGTCACGTGAACACCTCCAACCTCAAATTGGGCGGGGCTGCCAAAACATTTTCTTCCTTTTCATCATTCTCAGGGAACGCAAACTTCTCTCTACAGCTTCCACAACTCAATTGGTAAGTCATATTGTCTTTCTCTCACATACACACCTCTTGGGAATGATGCTTTAAAAGCATGTATTACCTGAATACACATTGATGTACCTTTTATCACCAAGATCTCTGACCCAAACCCTTCAACCCAAAATGTTGTCGAACTTCATGACCTTTTTCAGTCGGCTAACATATCCAAGAAGTACATAGGCGTATCAACTTTCCACGATGGCATCGGCACCCAAGCCTCCGCCTGGCCACTTTAACGTCCTCTACTTTGCGACTGCAAGCTCCTTTACGGGCAAGGACTATGACGCGCTGCCCGCAGCCATGTCGCTGAAGCAGCTCTTTGCTGAGCTGGAGTCGAGGTACCCCGGTATAAAGGGCAAGATCCTCGACTCGTGCCTCGTTACGGTCAACCTCGATTATGTAGAACTGTCCAGCGAGGAGGGCGTCGACGACACCGTGATCCAGGAAGCAGACGAAGTGGCCATCATCCCTCCCGTCAGCTCTGGTTGAAGGATATCAGGCGCGTCAAATTGCATGGAAGCTCGGCCCGTGCACCCGTATCAGTGACGTGATGAACCGCCGAAAACTTTTGTAGCTGCACGGGAACTCGTCTCGCGGAAGCCATCTCCTAATGACTCCTGTCCCCCGAATGCCCCGGCCAACTTCCCGGCAGTAAGGGCTCGTACTCGCCCTCTCTCAGCTCTCTCAGTGTTATGATCCTGTACCAGCGATACCTGTGTAGCTGCCGCCACCATCTAGGATGCGTCTTGTGATAGTGGCGGAACCAGCGGACGATCTTCACGATGAAAAAGACCAACAGAACAAAGATGAGAGTAGATGTGATGGAGACGATGGAGGTGATGCTCGTTATGGACGAGACCTGGCATCCGAGAGGTCGTGTTCGTAGCTCCCATCGCTCAGCCCAGTGCGGACACACATTCTCGTCATATGCTGGGGCCAGGAGGGGAATTTTGTGAGAGTTTGGAACGCAGGACCATGTCTACAAACTTGATGAGTGAGGAGTCCCTGACAGGTCGCCTCGAGGCAGACAGGTTGAGAATAGGGGACCACCTACAAAGGGACACCAGCTGCACTGCGAGGCTGCGAGGCAATTGTGACATGTCTGCTTGGACCAGCATCGGCGGAAGTGTTCATCCTGGTCCTCGGCCTGACTGAAATTGGCACGTAGAGCCTGGATTTCGTCAGAGGATAGCCACGGTGCATTCATTTTCAGTCACTGCGATGAAGGATATCGGGCAAAGCAATCGATTTCCAGGCAGAAATATCACCATACTATGGAGATAAGGCAAAGGTGTCATCGTGGCTGAGTTATTATCAAGGCTGACCTAGTGCGGGGAAGGCGTAAACCCAAACAACCAACCCCTGTAGAGCAGTTCATGGATCAACTAGGCTCAAAGGAAGCATTGTTTATTGATATGAAGATGCATCATGGTCTATCATCATGTTCTATCAAAGCATTGGCATCAAGTATACAAGAATCGTCAACTAATAATACATGGTCAAGTCCTAGCACACGCAACGGCATCAACTCCATCGAGCCCACACATGTCCCTCTCTCTCAATTGTCGAGATAGCCGTGCTCGCCGTTTAGCCAACCTCAACTCTGCCTGTCGCCTTCTCGTTCGCTTTGCCTTGACCTCCCATAGCGGCTCATCGCCCAGGTTCTCGAGCGGCATCAGGTCAGCTAGAAACCGCCGTATGTGTAAGCCAGTTTGTTCACGGATAAATGCATCGATCTGCTCATTGCACGCCGCCGAAGCTGCAATATGAAGGCCCCTCAGGACATCACGATCTATGATCTCGCCTCGATCGTACCCTCGATTTGCCATACGCAGGCTTCGCATGGATGATGTCCTCTGAGGCACGTTCGGTCGAGCAACCCTTTGACTGGCAAACTCGCGAGAGCATAGAGTGACATGACCTGCGGTGACCGGTGAGTCGCCGTACCTTTCCTGGGTTGATGATGGGGTGGCGCATTCTTCGTTGGCTTGTCCCTTTGTTGCCTCTGCGAAAGCAGTCCCAACACGCAGCCTGCAGGCATCCCAGAAAGGTGCCGGAGGCCCATCTAGTGGTGGCAGATCCGGCAGGGGTTTGTGAACTCCTGTCATCTGGGATGGAGGCGTAGCGAGAAGTGCAGGAGGAAAGCTTTGATAGCGCCTGGGAGAAGGGTGAACGAGCTTGGGCTGGTTTGGCTTCTTGGGAGGTTGAACGGGTTCAGCGTTGGTGCTCTGATTCTTGGCTGGTTGTTGTGGATGAGGCTCGACTGGTTGGGCCTTGTTCTTTGGCCCTGAGAAAAAGGCTGGCCTCGGATGTAGCTTGTCTCTCACTGTTTGGCCAGCCAAACTGGATGGCACCGTCGCCTGTATCCTAACATTTTTTCGATGCTTGAGCAACTTGCCATTCTGAGGCTCAATGTTGCGCCATTCCGGAAAAGCCTTCGTTTGAACCTTGGGCATCTTGGACGTGGGCCCAGTCAAGGGTGGCTGTGCCTTGTTGCTGAGAGAATGCTCCTCAGGCCGCGGCCTCGGTTTTTGCGCAAGCTGAAAGCATCTCTAATCTCTCCACTGGCTGCCATCGTTCGGAAGGCAAGGGACACAAGGAGACTTAGGAGCCTGCTCGTCAGGGGGACTTATTTGCCCCTGAGGTGGAACCTGATCTACCAATGCATATCTCCAGTCATCCATATCTGGAGCGGCAGTAAATGAGATTTCTGTGCTCGAGCTCTGGCACCCTTCGTTTCTATCCAGTTGACCAGGATGCGGTCGCTTGGGGTGAAATCGCGACGGTTGAGTTTTGGCAGCCCGAAGCCTGCCCCTTTTGGTTGGAGAAGAAATTGGCCCTGCCTGGTCTTTGGACGTGACAGCGAGCCTAGCAGCTGTGAACTCGGAACGAAAGGGAAGGAGGGCTGATACTGTATGAACTGTTGCTCCCGAATGAGGTGGTGTTGGTGTAAAGAACGGCAACTTGTTTTTGGCTCCAGACTGCTCGGCATAGCGATGAAGTTCCTGGGTGAAACGATCAAGGGCCTCCCTTTGACTTGGAGTCCTAGACTCGTTATCACAATCGTCTGTGACTGGCGACCCAGCCTTCGTCAAGTCATGCTGCTCAATTTGGTCTTCGTTCTTGATTGATAACATCTGTAATTGCTGTGCAATGTTCCTCGAGATGGCTTCCACCAGCTGGTAGAGTGGCCTTGGGGTTGGAACCTCGCAGGTTGCATCTCCAGTAGAGAGCTGGGAGATACCGTTGTCAAGGGGTAATTTGGCGTGGAACTGGTTGTGCGGTTGGCTACCGAAGCTGGGATCGGGCATGTTCTGTTGAGGTGTCACTGGAGCAGGCGTGGCCTGTTGCATAGAATTTGAAACGTTGCATATCTCTTTGGGTGATAAGTTAGGTTTTGACGATGGTTTGAAAGTTGAGGGAGAGCATTGGCCTGAGGACGAGGCGCGCGAAGAGGGAGGTTGGTATTGAGGTTCAATGCCTGATTTGGCGGCCGGACCAATATTCGAGTTCATGTTCTTAGTGAGCTGGATCGAATCGCATTTGGTTGCAGCTGTTTTCATGGTCGCCACCCTTTCAGTGTTGCCATACTGATAAACTAAAGGGGGAATCTGATGGAGGGGCGCTGAACTGGCTCGATGCGGATCTCGAGGTTGTAAACGTGGAAGAAGCCGTGGCAATCCTACCACATGGGTTCGAGAGCTTGCCGTGTCAATGGAGCCAAGCCTGAAAGCACGAACAGCATGTGTGCTGGAGGGTGATAGCGAGGTGTGCGAGTTGGGGTTATATGCTGGCGTGGCCATCTTGTGGAGAGCGGGATAATGTGTTCCAAGGGAGGGTATTCAAAATGGAAAAGAATCAAAATAGCGTCGAATTTCTGTGTCATGATACAATCGTGTAGTTGAAGAAGTTGATGAGATGAGAGAGAGAAGTGCGAAGCAATGGCAGAATTGCGTTCCCGTAAACCTGCTCGGGAAGGCAGATAGAAGAGTCCATGGCAGGAGCTTCTTTACTGACTCCCACCACGGTTTCCTAAGTGGACAGGAAGGTACTGCTTCCTTAGAAGTACCTAGATAGGGAGGTTGGACACCTCAGTTTACCTAACATCCTTGATGCCAGGAGAAGCGTAGACCTCGAGTTGACGTCTTCCCTTTCGCAAGAGAAACTCGATGGCGGCAAAGTCGCGCTTATCGATTTTTAGGTTTCGTGCAAATTCATTTCTGGTACCAGTGTTAGACACCCATTGGAGATGCCTTGACAGAGGCCTAGAGTGGACAAACCTGGCAAAGTTCTCAAAGTGTGAACGAGTGGCCTGGGGCTTCTTACGGCTCTCCCGGAGGCAGTTACGGTAGAGGGCCAAGACCTCCTTTTGCAATCCTGAGAGACGAGCCATTTTGAATGATTATATCGGCCAAGAATTGATGTGCAATTGAAACTGGCAGGTAGTCTTGCAGTTGTTAATGAAGAATGCTGATGTAATTGAGTCAAAGCAGAAAAGTTCCCCGGCCCGACGTTGAAATCATTCCCGTCCCGTCATTGTGGGACCGGGGACTTTCGGCCGAATGTTAGGTTACAGCATATCCGATCACTTGCTTTACAACGACGAAAATAGATGTTCTCAAGAGCGATAATAAGGATCCGACGATGACTACTTTCACCTTTGAACCCTAAGCGTAAGAAAGGGGTTAAGAAAGCGGAATTGGTGCAACATTTGACGGAATAGAAATGGGCGCCATAAACCCCTGTGTGAGTGCCCGCTGAGCCCCAGACGCCTCCATTGTTAACCGCTATCCATGGATGGAAACCTCGCTCCACAGGGAACACCCTCTGCCATCTCATCCTCTTCCACTTCCATCATCAGCAATCATCAATAGCACTGCCTCACACCCTGGCGATCGCTTCAGACCACGCGCTCCCCCTGCTCGCGCTAGATACAGAGCTGAGACTCCGCCCCAGCTCGTGCCGCTTTGCCCGCTTGTGCGGGAGCTGTCCAAGAATGACCAGGCAAATGCGGGCGTGCTACCACATGCGAGATGCCATTGGTCCAGTTCTACGCGGGTCTTGGCCATGCCCAGGACAAAGCTCCATCCCAAGGCATTCCAGCACCTCGCCGTCATGTCCGGGACAGCGCCTCCAGGGCTGATTCTAGTCTTAACGTGCTGCCTGGCCTGCTAGTCAACTGCTGTCTGCAGCGTCTTCTCCACTGTCAGGCCTTAGGTTGGGAACGCAGATCCGCCTGAGGCTCCCATGCTCTTACACTGAAGCCAACCAACCCGAGCTCGACCAGACTCGATTGGGACGCCAACAGTCCTGCCATCTTGACCGAATGCCTGCAGGGCCAAGGCACTCCTCGCCCTTTGCTTCTTTATATAGCTTCCTGTCGCATGAGCAGTTGTTGTTGACACCTGCGGTCGCCTCGTACAAGTGGTGCTGTTCCTCCTTATTATCAGCACCCGCAAACCCTCGCCCTTCTTGTCTATCGCTAAGGCATCCCCTTTGTATGCCTACGGGGGCACCTCCGTGTTTGCCTACTTGTGTTGTTGGCCAGACAAGCACTGGCAACCATGATCGGCCTAAGACGTGATCAGCAACTCATGCCAGGGTCCTTTGGGCCCGAAGACTACATTGACTTCTACGACAACCCTTTTGAAACACTTGACGAGATTCAAACTGCTTGGAAGGACCGCGAACCGCCAGTTTCCTGGTCGGCAAAGAACCTCTCAGAGATCGACATAGCTGATATCGATTGGCATAAATACGACCCCCCAGTTGCGCTCAGAAAGACCCCCAATATCACCTCTCAAGTCCTACTTGATATTCTTTGGACGTCACTCGAGAATGTCAAGGCTAGTAAAATTGAGGAAGACCGCCAAAAGCAAGAAGCTGAGGAGCAGCGGAGGCTCGCTGAGGAAGACAAGGGGAAAGGCAAGGAGCCATATCTGCCCATCATTATTCCCGCCGAGACTCCTGTTCAACCAGACACTACTACACGGACCTCTATCATATCTCAAACCGACTCAGCTGTGGCTATCATCACACCCGAAGCCATCACCAAAGCAAAGGACAACAAGAAGCGTCTGTTTGCCCTTCGTCGATTATTCCAACGGAGACATGAGAAGGGTGAAAGTAGTGCCACTGGGGCGACCCTCGGGGCATTGCGAGAGCAGGCCGAGTCGCCAGGGCCATTCTCCAGTCGATTCGGTCGCTTAACCAAGTCGAACCCTGAGGAAGAGGTGTAAGTTGGGAGTCCGCTTGTACCGTCATCATAACTAACACCCTCCAGCGAGTGCGTGTCCTGCCTCGACGACTTCCACCCCAAGGACGTGATCAGGGTGACATGCCACAGTTATTGCCATGATTGTTTCGTCCGGCTCATCACCGCCGCGTGCCAAAACGAGCAGCAATGGCCACCCAAATGCTGTTTAAACGAAATCCCCTTCAAGACGATCCTGCGGTTCATCCCAGCCGACCTCAAGAAGACGTTTGACGACCGATCCAAGGAGTGGGAGATCCCCGTCAGCGAACGTGTTTACTGCAGCAGCCCTAACTGCAGCCTCTGGATCAGCCCCAAGCGTATTGATGCAGGTAGACGTCAAGGTGTCTGCGACAATTCTCATGTGACATGCACATTATGCCGTGCCCCGGCCCATGGAGGAGAGGAATGCCCACAGGACAATGACATGAACCTTACCAATCTCTTGGCTGAGGAAGAAGGATGGAAAAGATGCTTCAACTGCAACGCTCTGGTAGAGCATAGGGAGGCTTGCCAACACATGACTTGCCGATGCGGTACCCAATTCTGCTATGTCTGTTGCCGGCGATGGCGGACATGCAGTTGCACGATGGAGCAGCTCACCGCACACAAGGACGGGGCAGCAGCTCGGCGTGCCGAGAGAAGAGCCAAAGAAATGGCCGAAGCCGAAGAGTTGCGCCAAATTCTACTTCAGATTGAGGAGTTTGAACGAGAAGAAGCCCTCAAGGCCGAACTACTGCGTCAGGAGCAGGAGAGGCTAGAAGAAGAGCGTAGACAACGCGAACTTGAGGAAAGAGTCCGCCAAGAGAGCATCCGCCGCAGGGATATTGAGCTCAAGTATCAAGAGCTCCGTGTTTTGCTAGACGACTTGCACGATTTGCAGCAGGTCTTGGTTGATGTTGATCAAGAAAAGGAGGCTGAGGAGTTGATCATCGAAACTAGGGCTGCGAAGGAAGAGCTCTCAAAGAAGCACGAAACAGAGCGGTCTGATTTGGAGTCCCTCATGAGGACAAAGGTAGCTGAGAAGGAGTACACGCTCAACAAGGACTTTCAGATTCGAGCAGCCGAGGAGAGCAAGATCGAGGAGGCCTACCACGAGCGACTTCAAGAGTACTGGAAGGACAAGAAGGACGGAGAGCAGGAAATCGAGGCTTCTATGCTAGCCTTGAGAAAGCGCATGGACCAGAAACACCACTCATGGCAGAAGTGGAAAGCCGGAGAGCTGAAGAAGTATGACGCTTCACTCGAGGACAACAGGACATTCCGCGAGGAGCTCATGTACAGTGCCAAGCACAGATTGAGCGATTCTTATAAAGAGAAGGAGGCGGAGATGATGAGACGGATGGCGGCAGAGAAGAAGTGGCTCGAGGTTGTTATTTTAGAAAGGGAGAGGTTGCTTGGTGAGTGGGAGGTTCAGGAGGTTGAAGGGGATGCTGATAGTTTGTTTGGGAGGGACTCTGAGGAGTTTATGGATGCCCGTGAGGCTGTGGGCACAGCTTTGTGAGCATGTTGGGATGTATATGTAAAATAACAATCTCAATTTCATCATGATCCGTGCTTTTGTTGTTGAAAATGCGAGTTGAACCACCTATTCATAGGCAGAGGTACCTGACCGACGATGGTTAGATCCAATCACGTGGGTCCGTTGCTCACAAAAAACCTCTACTTGGTGTGTATAATTCGATATCCATCTTAACTCGCCACACCACAAAGCGTAACTCTGTATACTCCAGAACTGAAGGAACACTTCTCTTTCTCGATATTATTTTTTACATCTCCAAGCAACGTCTTCTAAAATGTCTATAGGCGGCGATACGGGGGTCTCTTCCCAGTAAAACTCACACAAAATCAACACATCCAGGGGGTATGGCTTCGCTAACACCTCGACAGCCCCCTCAAGATATTCGATGTCACTCGGAAACAGGACCGTTTCCTATATGCTCTTGCGCCCATGGTGCGATACGGAAAGGTAGACCACGTATAATCAGATTTATTCCCTCATCTGCTCACCAGAAATAGCTCGCCTTCAGACAGACGGTTCACAAGTATGGCGTCGACCTCTGCTGGACTCCCATGGTTCTGGCCAAGGAGTTTAACCGCAACAGCTTTGCCCGAGATAGCGGTAACCTTTATTCTATTACACCTGGAGAGGCAGAGAAGCTAACAAGTTAAACAAGACTTGACCATCTCCAGCAAACCCAACCAGCCTGCAACCATCGTACAGTTCGGAGCCAACGTCCCCCTCGAACTAGCTCGAGCATCCGCCCTCGTTGCACCCGACGTTCAGGGCGTTGACCTCAACTGCGGGTGTCCGCAGTCCTGGGCCTGCGCTGAGAAACTGGGCGCTGCGCTGATGAACCATCGTGAACTGGTCCGTGACATGGTCGTTGAGACTCGACAGCGTCTGGCTAGTGACGGATGGGGCGTTGGCCTCGAGGCCGATATGGAAAACCCCAAGGGCCGGAGCGTGAGTGTCAAGATTAGGATACATAAAGATTTGAGGTAAGTTTCCCTTCAACGATGCAAGATGGTGTGGCTCATATGAGTATAGGCAGACCATGGACTTCCTCGACACAGTGATAGGGCATCCTCAGAATCGTTTAGTTGATTGGGTTACTATTCACCCAAGGACAAGATCAACACCATCCACCGTCCCAATCAGAACCGAGGCCCTCGAGATCCTGACGGCCAAGTATGCTGGCACACTCCCAATTCTCCTGTCAGGAGACGTCTTTGACCTCAACACACTCCCTTTTCAGCCCACGATTACCACCAACAACGACGCCCCCTTACCTTCCTTGGATAAGCTGGTTCTCAACGACGCTGACTCTGCCGTCAACCTACCAAAGCCGAGCAACACTCATCTCTCCGGCTTCATGTCCGCCCGCGGCTTGCTCGCCAACCCAGCCATGTTCGCCGGCCACGCAGCCTGCCCCTGGGAGGCCGTCGAGACATTCATGTGCAACGTTGCCCGCGCTCCGTTACCCTTCAAGTTGGTGCAGCACCACATCATTGAGATGACTGCACCCGGGATGGGCCCTGACAAGTCATCTCTCTTGGAGAAAAAGGAGCGCGCAGAGCTCATGAAGCTGACGAATACATGCGAGATTATGGACTTTCTCGATGAAAAGATTGATGAGAAGACGGGGAGAACTGGTGGCCTCAGACGAGACCTGTGAAGATCCAAGAACGCTTGTCACTAACCCCCCATGAGTCATGCACGATGAACTGCATCTTTCAAACGACCAAGCATGGTATCTCATGAATGCTACATAAAAACACGCCTTCTGCTACAAGGCCACCCGGAGCTCCACCTCTTACACACTTGAACCGACGCTCACAGACCAGAGAGAACGCTCTGGATAGCCACGGTTCCCGAGTCGTCACGCCTCTGGACAAAGGCCCGGAAGTCGGCCCGTGACAGCTTGCCCCTTGTGCCCACCGTGGCCAGCGTGCGGTACTTTTCACGAAGAGCCTCGGGCCCGACGATAAAGAGGGAACCGATCTCGGTGAGCATCTCGACGGTGCTGCCGACCTCCTTGGTCAGCGGCCACTCGCGCATCGTCGAGACGTACTTTGCAATGTCCTGCGTCACCATGAGACCGCCAGTCGCGTTGACCTGGAACTTCTTGAAGTGCTCAAACAGCAGCTTCAAGATCACCAGGGCCAGCTCGCTAAAGAACTTTTCCGCGTTTTGACCGTCGACGGCCTGGCGGGCGAGCCGCTGAGCGCGGCCCAGGAACGTGCAGATGCTCAGGCAAGTCGCTGTCTGCAGAGAATCCAGCTCGCCGTCTCTGGGCCGGAAGTCCTGCTTCTTCTGGCCGCCCAGCGACTTGGTCACCCAGTTGGCCACGACGTCGATAGTGCCCTTCATGACATTGTTGGTCTTCTTTTCAATGTTATCAATCGCTACCTTCTTTTGCGCCTCCATACTCCTCCTGACTGTTGTGTTTGACTCGGCTAGGCGGATGAGAACCACTGCGATGAACCGATCCATGAGACTCGTGATGGTGACGGCCGGCTGTAGTCCTGGCAAGTAGGATAGGTCGGGCTCGGTCTTTGCGTACTCTAGCACCGAGACCTGATCTAGGGCAGCATCCAGTCCTGTCTCGATGTAGACCTGACCCATGCTCGTCAGGAGCAGGTTAAGGAGAACATTGACATCCTTGGGAGTCTCGGTCTGTGAGCCAAGCTCCAGCGTGCGTTGGACGCTCTCGGCCAGCCACTTGAGCATACGCTTTGCGTTAGGGATGCTCAGGGCACCGTCTTCCTCTGAGACCTCAATCTCGTTCTTGTTATCATTGTCCTTGTCCTGCAGGCCGGCAACGCGCAGCATCATGCGCTTCTGCGTGGGTGTGAGTTCTGAGGAGTCGAGACGCTGGATGTAGGCGTCCTTTGCGGATGCAATCAGCTGCGTGCCCTGTTGGGCGAGCGAGGCCATGAAACCGGTGGGCGCCTTCTTGCGCCGTGAGTGATAGATACTAAACTTGAACAGCAAAGAGCTGTACATTTCCTCAAGACTCTTCCTTTCGCGGTCGATATACGAGTTTCCAACCAGGTACGGCACAAATAGTTCCTCCATCTGCTGATCGAGTGTCTGTGATATTTGAGCTGAGCAAGGCTCTGGATGCTCAGTCAAGCCGTGGGACTTGAGATCTTCAACCAGAGACCCAATGTAACTCCTCGACGAGTGCAGTGCTCTCAGAAACGCCAGAGAGGAGATCTTGTCAGTTTCATCCAGCACCATCTCGAGCCTCTGTTGGATTGACTGTTGAAATATTCGCTGGATGAACTTGATGAGCACTGTTTCGTAGTAGGGGAAGGCGAGCTTGATCTGGTTAGATTCATCCTGCATCACAATCTTAACCTCATCCACCAGGTTCTGCAAGCTGGGCTCAACCGTTGGAGGCTCAGAGTCGGGGTCTGCAAGTTGCTCCCACGTCTCGCCATCCAAGGCGACCTCGTCTGCGAGGAGCTGGTCGCGGTCGAGGAAGAAGGCGTGTTGGTTGACAAAGGTTGCAATGACACTAGCGCCTCCGTTGAAGTCGTAGAGAACCTTTGCGCACTCCATCATGTCTTCGTAGTTGCCCCTCTTGCTGCTGTTCTCAAACTGCTGTAGAAGTTCCTGTTCTAGTGTCTCGCAGAACTTCTCGAGAACCTCTCTGGTATTGTGTGACCTGTTGTTTCCCACGACGCCGTTGGTAACGCCAGTCCGGGGGCTGTGGCCGTTGGTCTGACCCCACGATGCCGGGTCGAGTCGCTGGCTGATGCGCATGAGCTGCCGCACAATGACTGCGCAGCGCACCTTGTTCTCGGATCCTCCCTGTCTTTGCACGTCTTGAAGCGAAGTCAACTTCCCAGTCTCGCTGACCTCGGTCCAGCAGGTGATTAGAAACATGGCATCGTTGGCGCGTCGTCGCTTCTTGTCCAGATCCTCCAGCTTCTCGCCTATTTGGACGGCTATGTTGCCGCCTGTATGACCCCTACCACGACGGTGGTCTTGGCTGAGGGAGAGGTCAAGCTGCTCAAAGGCCCGCATGGACTCGTCGAGCTTGCGACCTAGTGTGTCGAGGGTTGAATCGTGAGAGACCTCTGCACGGCGCACTTGTGACATGAGCTCCGACTCTTTGTCCTGGAGCTCGGCTCCAAGAGAGCCAAGTTGGTCGAGTGCATCTAGTGCACCAGGTCAGCATGGCCGGTTCCTCAATGATATATATGTGTGACCCGGCGACATCTTACTCTCGAATGTACGGATCAGGGGCTTGGGATCGAAAGGTGCCTGTGTGTTGCCGCCAGATCGGCGGTTCGTCGGTACAGCGCTCTCTGCAAGGCTATCTACAAAGTCGCGGACGATGAATTCTTTACTGGAGAAGTCGTCGAGGGTGAAGCTCGGCCCCTTGGGGAAGAGACTCTTGGGGCCCGAAGCGGACCGCTCCATGGTGGGAACCTAAGCTGGTGACGCTGAACGAGACAGAGGCGCTGGCGCTACATGGGCAATCGACCGTCGATGTATGGGTTCGGTCGAGGAAAGGCAAGGTCGTAGTGATCGGATCGCGAAGCCGCGTGGTCGATGTCCAAAAAGTTGATCATGGAACATTCATGGTCATGGCGAATGGATGCTTGCCTTGCTGTGCTGTCTGGAGTTGAGTTGAGCTTGCTTGGCTGGGGGCTCATGCGCAAGGTACGTACCTAGGTACCTGCCCCAGCCCCGCGCTGGTACTAAGCTCGTCGTACCTGCCGCCAACGCCAAACGTTTGAGCTGAGCTGAGCCACAGGTACAGCAAGCACATGCTACGACAGCCCTGCGTAATGTGGCTGAGGAAACACGCCAAGGAGCTCGGCAAGTGGAGATGAACTGCGTAACCCATGGTCGCACCGCCACAATCCGTTCATTAATTCCCTGGCAGCTGGAGCTTTTTGATACCAAGACAGAGACACGTCTGCCCACACTCGTTCGCTCGCTGGCTCGTCCAAGCTCCTTTATAAGCGGCACCATCCCTCGGTGGCTTCGCGGTCGCAATCCTAGATCCTGAGACTTTTCTACGACTTCCAGTTCTCTCGTCTATACAAACCATCGCCAATCCCGTTAGACAGCCTCTCGAGGCTGCGCCGAATAGACCATGCCCATGATGACCGCCCGCGATCGCCAGGCCTACAGGGCCGACGATCAGAAGGACCACACGCTCTTGTCTGAGCAGGAGAGGCAGAGGATGCTCAAGGTATGCGCGGCACTTGCGCTCTTGTGTCTGGCTCCTGTGCTAACTAGACCTAGTCGTATCTCCCAACACCAAACGATCCCCCGCCTACCGTCTCTGCAGGTGCGCGAACCCAGCGCAGATCTCGGTTAGGACTCCGTCGCTTTGTCCTGAACCAAATCCATATCCTCATATTTGCCGTCATGCACGGAATCTTCTCCCTCTACATCAAGACCCGGCAGATGTGGAATGTAGTCTGCTACCAGACCTCGAGCGTTCTCAAGTACCACCACGGCACGCCCCAATACATCAAGAAGGACGTCATGGCCCTCAAGAAGATGCCCAAGCATCTTAGTGTTATTCTCAAGTTGGAGGAGAACCATCGGACAAAGGCCGACCTCGAACGACTTCTTGACGAAGTGGCCGAGATTGCGACGTGGTGCGCATGTGCAGAGATTCCCATGTTCTCAGTCTATGAGAAGACAGGTTTGTATTCACAATACCGACTCTTCTCTTCATACATACTTACATTGCTCAGGAATCCTGAAGAAGCACATGCCCCGAGTATATGACGCCGTCAGCCAAAAGTTCACCTTCTACTTTGGCCCTGAACACCCCAGCCTCACTGTTACGTCACCTCACAAGGAAGACTTCCCGACCACTCTTGGCGAGAGCCCCAAGTCGCATCTGCGACTACACCTCATCTCGCAGCAGGATGGACGCGAGTCCATGGTCGATCTCACCCGCACCCTAGCCGAGATGTCCCAGAAGGGAAAGCTTTCTCCAAGGGACATCTCGATGGAGCTGATCGACGCCGAGCTGTCCGAGGGCATTATGGCTGAGCCAGATCTCCTAATCACCTTTGGACCTTACCTCGAGCTCTCCGGCTACCCTCCCTGGCAGATCAGACTGACTGAGATCTTCTGCCTACAAGATAACGAGAGGGTTGGTTACCAGGTGTTCCTCAAGGCGCTGCAACATTACGGCGGAGCCCAGATGCGCCGCGGTAAATAGAGGCTTGAACAGCCAATGTTTCTTTGTCGTTTTTGTCTCATACTACATCTTTCTTATTTCAAGCCAAGAATCATGGTTTCCATATTACCATCTCACGAGATTCCCCATTCCATCTGTACACCGGTCCTGTTCCCACGTTGTAGTTGTAGTAATTTTCTGTTCCACCCTTGACCATGGCCCTGCGAAAGGTGATGTTGATTCTCCCTCCGTCCTGTTCATTCTTGCCCGTCCGTTTCGGGATCGAGTGCAGCCAGTTGGACTGCGTTCTGCCTCTCATCAGCACCATGTCGCCACTGCCAAGGGGCAGCTTCAGGGGTTTCGCCTCCTGAGGAGCGGCGTCTGGGCGCGGCGGCTTGTGCTTCATGAGAAAGTCTCGCCGGGCTCCCAGAGAAAAGGAGGCGATGGCGGGGTCGCGGCCCAGGAACTGCTCGTCGTCACTGTGGAAGCTGATACTGTCCGCCCCCGAGGCGTAGTAGTTGACAAGACAAAAGTTGTACTGGCAGCCCGTGGCTGCTTCGGTGCGGCGACGGAGCTCGTCGAGGCATCCCGGTATGGGCCGGGGTGGATACTCGTCGTATCGTTTATCCGACGCTCTAGAGCCGGTGCTGGCGTCGATTAGTTCACCCTTGTCGTTGAACTTTGATGTCTCGTCGATTCCAAAGACTGTTGTCCATCTTGAGATGTATAAGTCAGTACGATATCTTTGAGGTGGATGCCGGGGTTGTCTTGTTACCTTGGTGTTCGTATGTGAGTCTCTATGCCACCGCGCTTAATATTGTATTCAACTCTGTAAAACGGCAGTTCCGCACGGAAGAATTCGAACAGCTTCCGAGAAACATGACCCGGAATGAACGGCTCAAAGTATAGCAGGTCCAGGTCAGGTTGGTCATTGATCTCCCGTCCAGGTCGAGCTGGCAGAATGACCAACTCGTTGCTTATGAACGTTGGCAAGTTTTTGATGGGATGAGGATAGTATCGGTGTTTCGAGTAAGTAGCCTATATGATGTGTTAGAATTGATAACTTCGAGATGTAGTCTGAGGTGCCTACTTCTTCGATAGTCTGCTCACTGTTGACATTGGTCTCATTCCGAGGCTTCTTGACTACAGGGCTGAAGAAGGCATTAAGGGTTCGTTTCTTTGACATGATGCGTAAATGGGCATGAACTCGAAATGACACTTCTATGGTATAGGCAGATCTTGTGTATAAATTATCAAGTGAAAGAATGGCTGCTGTATGAATAATTATCCTCTTGCTCGAATTCATCAACACTGAAAGTCGTGACATCACTCCCAGCCTTGCCAAGGTCCATCAAGAAATGTGGCGTCTCTCGTGGCGGTGCACCAACCCACCCTAAACCTTTCGCCTTACCCAAGCCCTAAAACTCATATCAGCCTCAACACCCTTGTCTCAGTCAGTGCTTTTCGCCAAACCCAACGGATATATCGACAATGGATGTTAGTCCCCAGAATGGAAATCTTTTTATATCAAGAGGCCAATACTAATAATTTATAACAGAAGAACTCGCAACTGAGAGACATGAACCTGTTCAGAGCACCCGCCGCACGTGCGGCAAAGACACTAGACAGGTCGCTCTTTGCAAAGACGCTCAATGCCGCCGCCGCGTCCATCTCGGAGAACCGTCTGCTCTCCAAGTATCGCAAGGAGCTTGAAAAGACCCAGGAGGTCCTTTTCATGGAGAGGTTCAACCCTATCCTACCTGATCCGGATCCGTCGCTTGCTTCTCAGGGGAGGAAGTGTATTGTGCTGTCTCCTCAGATCAAGCCTGCCTGTGAGTCGAGTTGCAGAATTCTCCCGTGTCTTGTGTGCCGTAACTTACAGGAAGATACAGCGCCAGAGACGTGGAGTCCGACTCTTCAAGAAGCTTCCAAGCTCGGGGAGCTCAAGGTTGTTCCCTACGATCTTGAGATTACCTATGATTTCTGGAATTACTGTATGTGACTCTGACCTGAACACTCAACTGCTCAAAGGCTAACACGACAAACAAAGTTGATGTAATAAAGTCTATCCTCCCAGAGGAACTTCACGGCGAGATTCCAAGCGGTTTTAATACGGTAGGACATGTTGGTAAGTTGAAATCCGTCTCAAAACGTCAAGTCATGCCCTAACACATATAGCCCATCTCAACATCCGAGACCAGTACCTACCGTACAAGAACATCATCGCCCAGGTCCTTCTGGACAAGAACCCCCACATCAAGACCGTCATCAACAAGATCGATAATGTCGGCTCAGAGAATGAGTTTCGGACCTTTGCCTACGAGGTCCTCGGCGGGCCTGACGACATGAACGTCGAGGTGAGCGAGGCTGGCTGTACCTTCAGGTTCGACTACTCCAAGGTATACTGGAACAGCAAGCTTGACACAGAGCACAAGAGAATCACAAGCCTGTTCAAGCCTGGGGAGGTTGTGGCAGATGTCATGGCAGGCATTGGACCATTCGCCGTGCCCGCCGGTAAGAAGGGTGTCTTTGTCTGGGCCAACGACAAGAACCCTGAGAGTCACCGCTATCTTGAAGATGCGATCCAGAAGAACAAGGTAGACACCCTTCTTGTCCTTCTCTTGGGCATTGATAACTCATTGCTGACACTTGATTCCAGGTCTCGGAATTCGTCAAGCCCTTCAACTATGACGGGCATGACTTCATCCGCACATCCGCGGACCTAGTCCTTGAAGCATCCAAACGAGGTGATTGTGCCGTCATCAAGCCACCGAGGCCACCAAGGAAGTCTACAGCGCCGCCCCCGGAGCCAGTCCGGGTGCCCGTGCCTCCGACCATCTCCCATTTCGTCATGAACCTCCCGGCATCGGCCATTGAGTTCCTCCACAACTACCGGGGCCTGTACCACGGCCACGAGGAGCTCTTTGAGCCGCACACTGAGACCAAGCTCCCCATTGTCCATGTCCACTGCTTCGCGGTAAAGACTGACGACGACACGCCGCTCAAGGACATTTGCGAGCGGATACACAAGGAGATCGGCGTCATGCTCAAGCCGGGCGATGCTGAAAAGGAGGGTGAGGTGCTTATCTACGACGTCCGCGACGTCGCGCCTGCGAAACGCATGTTTTGCGCTTCGTTCCGGCTACCGCGCGAAGTGGCCTTTGCCGCCAGGGCCTAGATACTACTACTGTATAGCCCCGGTTGATCTCGGGTCCCGGCTGGCGGGCGGCCGGAGCGTTTCTCGAGGCGGTCTCTCCATACGTGGGATAAGATGAGACGACAATTGAGAAGGGAGACAAAAAGAAAAAGTCAAAACAGGCGAGGCGAGCGAGCGACGAGCCCTGGGCCGATGCGACGCTCGTTGCGTTCCTAGGTAGTGAGCAGGGTCGCATTTCCAACGGGGCCGTATTCCGTCAAGACCAAGTGCGTACTATAGGCGCTTCCCCATCGCTCGATATCTTGCTTCTCGCCTGTCCGGGGAGGTTTCTCCCCGCCTCCAGTTCAGGCACGACGATGACGCTTGAATGATAGCCGCGATAACGGCCCGTGGGGCTCTCTCGGGCGACCCGGACCCTGTCTGGCCTCGTCTGAGCAACCCAATGCAGAGCAAAGCAAAGCAAAACAAAACAGAGGAGAACGCAGAGCAAGGCATGGCATGGCATGGCATGGCAAGGCGATGCACTAACTAACAACAGCCTCGCATGCAGCCGGTCAACGCACGTCGAGAAGCCGCCCGGGACTTTCTGGCAGATCGACGATACGATACGAAACGAACAGCAGATGCCAGGTCGCGGCACGCCCCTCCCATCCATCCATCCCATCCGTTCATTCTTCAACGCGAGACTCGGCCAGAGGATCCTCAGAGAAAGTTGTCGTCGGGA